>CM052253.1:10533682-10572180 GCA_028455795.1 Lasioglossum marginatum | reverse complement strand
TCTAGCAAAATGTTCGCTTGTATTCTCCGGAGATCGAAGGGAGGGGACGATATACGTCGGCGCGTTTTCAAGAATCACTTTGACCTCGAAGCGGTCCACCGCAGCCGGTATCGAGTTTGCAACGAGAGAATAACTGCGCAGATATACATTCACTCACATACACACACAGACACACATCGTGAATGAAAATATCGTATGTGACGAACGGGTGCATATTTCTCACAGGTCATTCCTCCGAAGCGCATCCCATTTCCATACGTCCCTTCCAATTACTTCAACGTTTTCGTCGATCACCGCGTCATTTTGCCCAAGTGTCGCCTACATAATTTACGCTCGCCTCCAGATGCAACAATATCAATATATTGGACAATCCCCCGACATTCCACGCTTTTGTCTTCGCAACGCATCTTCATGGATCACCGGACCCATCCCTTTCGGTAGAACGTAGGCTGTCGTCTATAAGTCACTGAACATTGTTCTTTTATCAAGACATTTTTTAAATTAACAGAAACTGAAGGTCGTTTCTCGCAAAATAATCTAAATATGTTTCATTCATTTATGACCTTGTACGATCTCGGAAGGGTTGAAAACATATAATTTCCGTAAGTGTTCACGAAGACTTATGGTCGATAGAATTAGGAAGCGAAGGCACAGCAGGTTCGTATGCAGAATTTTGAATTTGTCGAAAATTCTAGGGAGACATGCCCCAGCTACCAACGGCGGAAAATTCCAAATTCGAGTCTGCGCACGTGAAAATGTTCGATAACACAATCGCGCAGAATAGTTGGAATTAATGACGCGTTATTCCCCATAGCGGTGTACACCATTGTTATCTCCAGTAATATTTCATTGTTCAAAACGATTTAGGGAACCGTACCGTAGAACCTTCCAACCACGATCGTTGTAGCTGTCTGATTTCGAATCGAACGAAAATAGGCACATTTTTCATTGGTCTCCCACGTTTGCTGTTAAAAATACTAGGACTACAGATTAGCCTCGATCGTTGTAATTACGAGGTCGTTTAGCCGTTTAGCCGTTTAGCCGTTTAGCCCAGTGACTGGGGTCGTTTCAGTCGTTAGTCACCGTTCGGCTTCTGTGAATCTCCGGTAAGTGTAATTCTATTGTTACGTGTGTATCTGTGCTAGAATGTCCTAGTCGCAGCAGTACTGTCAGTCGAGTTGTTTCATCTTCGTCGCTAGGAATCAATCGATTAGCTTCATCAATCGATCATCTATCTGTGTAGACCGCTAGAGATCAGAGAAACGTTTCATCCGCATCCTGAGCATCTCGGAAGGTTTCTTAACAAGGAACCTTTAAATTAGATGAACGATTAAACATTTTATAGAGCAACAAATAGTTGAGAATAGTGCCGATGGCAATATCTTATTGCTGAATTAATTTTGGCAGGTGTTACTTTCAACCTTCGATATAAAATTAAAACGAGAGCTTTCATTTAAAAAAATCGGAAGAAATTCTGGAACGTGTGGCTTGATATCTGAAATGTGTCAGATTTTTTCGGAATTTTTCATTCTGATTCACTGGGGAAGGGGGACAAAAACTGATTTTTCGAATGTCCCCTGTAACGACCCTTAAAAATGAGGTATCAGACTGGAACTTGGCAGAAAGGGTTCTCGAATGGTTCGTTGAATGGTCCGATTGAAATCGACCGGGGGGCGAGTTTCACCCCCAAAGACCGGCTACAGCCGTTGCGCCTTGTCATTGTCAGAATGAAACTTTTCTACCGTAGCGAAGATGTTGCATTCGGTTTTCTTCGGCGCCATAAACACGTTCAATTTAGTTCCTCGCTGGCAACCGTACGTAAAGTTTCCTCGGTGCACGAGCGTAGAGTCGCAGTGACATAGCAACTCTTCTTGCGAGGTTTTCAGCAGATAGAGTTGTCTGGAGATCGGGTGGAAATTGTAGTTCCTGGAACGGACCGCGCACGCCCGAATTAACCGATGTTCCTTGAGCTATATCTCTCTTAACGTCTCGTTAACCCGTCCGTCGCGCCGGTAGGAGCGGGTAACACAAGAAACCAATTACGTTCGTTCATTTTGCCCGTTGTATAAGATGACCCCTTGCTTTCTTGTCGTCCCATTATGCTCTGAGGGATCAAAATGGCGGGCCGATGTAGTTCGCCAACAAGGTTCACTCTTTTATCTGTAACCCAGAATTTCGACTTCGACGAAGGTTCGAGGCTTGCGGACAAAACGGACATCTTCATCCGTTCCTGCTGCTTCTGGATCGATCCAGCAACGTCAGCAGGCACCGTCGAAAAACTATAGTCGCCTTCCAACAAACTTTCCCGAGCCTCGAAGTTGGCGATCAGCCACGACGCGCGATGCAACAAGTTTTCTTATTTCGGGATAACGAGCCGAGGCAGGTCTGAACAAAGCGACGCTAATTCTATCGTCTCGAGGATTAACAGGTGGCGTCAGGATTACGCAGCTGTTGTTCGTTGCGTCGCGATCGATCGAAACCTCGCCAAGTGCTTTCGGGAGGTCCGTGGAGTATGCAAAGCAGCGGAACGCGCAGATTAACCCTGTCGAATGAACTCCGTCGCACGATGTCGCATTCAAAGGGAATTCGTGTCGCGACAATACACATGGATTGCCACGTCTCTCTGCCCCCCCCCCCCGCAACCCCTGTCCATCCTGTGCAGGTAGCAGTCGTCAGATTTTCAGGTGAAAAGAGTTACCCTCTCTCTTCCAGTACGGAAATGTGGTGGAAGAGCAGTGGAGAGACAAGTCTTAACCTTCTCTCTGTGTACTGTTATTCTAATGCTAACTGTGTAGAGGGCCGTAATGGAACCCCATTCATTTTCGTGCAAATGTTGTGAAGATAAGTGTTTGTGCAATTTTATTGGCTTTTAAAAGATAAGTATATAATATTTATTATTAGACTGCGGAGAGAGATATTTATGCAGTTTGCAATTTTTGTAGACGAATTTTAAGAAAGTGGAATGAAATAAAATCTTGTAGCCTTTGCAGAGATCTGAAATAAATAAAAATCGTACTAAACTCTGTCGAATTTAATATTCCAGCATGTCTAGAAAATTTTCAGGAGCCATAGTCTATTTATTATATTTTTGTCAGCCAGTGCAAATGCTCCGCATACACAGAGAGAACGTTAATCCGGCGACTCTGCGAAGTAAATATAGAGATCGAACCGTGACGAGGATCCGTCACGATCCGACCCGAACCGATTTCCGAAGCGTCCTCGCGAGTCCTATCGGTAAGCCGTGTCCCGAAAACATTTATCGACCAAGAGAAATCCCGGTCGCTATCCGAAAAGACTCGTAAGGTCCCCGCTATTATTGTTGTTTACCATGGACACATTTCTGAGAATTCATCCCGTCCCATTCGGGGTCTTTCTCATTCGTCGCCCTCCCGTCCCCCCATTTGTCTGTCGCAATCCTCGCTCCTGAGGCGTTATTATTCCCCCGTCCTCTGTCGCTTTCATTCCTCCCCGCCATTTCGAGCGATCCGAAGCTTCTTCTCTACCCAGCCACGATTCACGCATCCGTTCACCAAACTTGAGACTCATCCTCCGCTTGCGCTACCGTGATGTCCGCGCGACGACAGCACGCGATCGTTAGCCAGAGAGTGACTGCCTCCAGCGTGTGACCTCCACCGAGGATCGGCAGTATGTGTGTGTGTGGGGAAATGCTTTTGCTTTCACGTTTGCCGCGCAAAACGTCATTCAGACGGGTTTTTAGGGGAGGGGTTCCTTCCGGGACCATCCTCCCATCATCGTCATTATCATTCGCTAGTCTGGCCTGACTCGTCGCCGCTGCTGAACCGCGTTTTGAATGTCTTTCCGACGACCCCCTGCGCTTTGAGACTGTCCTACCACGTCCTTCGGTGGCCTCTGCAAGGTACCCACGGGTTTCCGGCCAACGTCGTCAACACAGGAAGATGTGTGTTATGGTTCGAACAGGAATCATCCGTGCCGTCGATCGGTACGAGAGGTTGTCGAAGGACGTCTCGATGACAAGGACATTGTCTTCTTTTCAGCACGACGTTTTCAGTCGACCCGGACACGCACATAGACAGTCTCGAGCAGGCCGAACAGATCGTCCTTGAGGGTACCAGCAAGTGGTCCTGCAAGATCGCCATCACAGGTGACACAATACTGATACCTTAGCCAGTTAAGACTTTCTACATCAACGAGGCCGAGACGGCCCCGGCTCTCTCATCCGTGTAAACTGTGATTTACACACCTACACACGCTTCTTACACACAGGACCACGGTCGGGTCCAGGAACCACTCCCCGTTGCCGTTCGCGTTTGACAGTTGTCAACTCTCACAAACCTCCATTGCTCTTTTCTTTCTTCCCTGAATCATTACAGTGTCGCCACTAGATTGCAAGAAATAGAAACTAAATTGAATGTTATTTCTTCTCTTATATGATTTTAAAGGAGGAGGAATCATATAATACATCTTCAATCTTTTAAATTTTTTAACAATTTTCGAGAGGCGAGGTCAAATTGTCTTTTTTTTAAGAACTTCAAAAATCTGGTATTGCTGTATTATTAATTTCGTTAAATCCTATAACTTTTATTTGAAACATTGTCGCATCTTGTTTAAAGTAACGAGTTCAGTAAGTAAACAATTTTTTTGTACATACAAGGTTGAGTTCTCATTGTTTTGTTAAACGATTTTTGACATCTGTCAAGCGCGCACGGCAACCGGAAGTCTAATTTCTCCGGCCGACGAAAGACTAACAATTCTTTAATTTTCAATAAGGCACAAATTCACGATTCGAAAGATCTCGTATCTTTCTGCGCACGAATTTCGACTGGATCAGACGCAAATTTCTTGTATTGTTTACTGTTGTAGATATCTTATTATTATTTTTGTAGTATCGACTTTAATATTAGTTCTTCGGCTCGTGTACTCTGCATTCGAACGTACAGACGTTTGAAGTTGCAACGACTGTCCTTGGCTGAAAGTAAATTGCAGTGCAAAGTCTTAGCGATCGATGAAACGTTCGCCAGTCATATTGGCGATCTAATTTTTCTGACAACTTCCACCCCCTTTTCTAACTATATTTAAACCGCACTCAACTATTCCTTTAACGTCGGTCACGCACTGGTGACACTAATCCTTGACCAGAAATTCATTCTGTTATATTCGCACGAATCGAATATTTCATTCTGAAGTGCAAAATAATTAAAGCTGTATTGTGATCACTAGACTGCGAATGGTTATATATATGCAATTTGTAATTTTTGTAGGCAAATTTTAGGAAAGTGGGGTCTTTTGAAATTAATAGAAATCGTATTAAATTCTATAGGATTTTATATTCTAGCAGTTCTTGAACATTTCTAGAGCCCATAAATGCATAAGAATCGCAGTCTAGTGATTAATATATAGTTTTCTTAATACTCCATCATTAAGAATAAATTAAAATTATTTATTAAGCTTGAATATCAAAAATGAATCAAACAAATGAAAGCTGTTTAAACAATCGAGTATTAATCTAAATTGCACTATTCGAATGGCCTAAAATAACGAAATGAAATTATCACGGAAGTGTTCGTTTGAAGAATATCGATTGTTCCGTTCGAACGTGTGTAAACGATTTTCGACTGACCATCGAATGCTTTTGAATTTTTAGTGAGTGCAAAAAGAATGGAAATACGTGGTTGTGCATTGTGCGGGAAGGGGGGATTGTGTTTGTGTGTTCCACGGATATGGAAAAATATATAACGCCGAGTGAAATCCATTATCAGGTTGCAAAACAATCGGTCAAAAAGTAAAATGGCCGTCGGAACTCGCGGCGGGGAGGGGTCGCATTCGTGCAGAACTATTGCCGATTTCCATGTTTGCGAAAATGGTTGTTCGCGTGGTCGGCGAACCGGCGGAACAGTTGTATTTTTCCGCGAGCTCTCAGGCCGATGACAAAAAATCGATCGCGGGAAAATTATTGAAGCCCGAAAAGCAATCGCGACGAAACGCGCGCGAGCGGAACGAAACTTAGGAAATCATTTTCCGATTTAACAAGCGTCCCGACAGCGATCCGATAAAACGCAATGGGGTCGGGGTAAAAAACAATTTACAAATGAGGTTATACGTCGCGAAAATCAATTTCTGATATTTTCAACGAATCCACCGCGGTTCCGTTCATGGGTTGTTACGCGAACGGTTTTATTGTCGTCGATCCCAGTGGAAAAGAAATTTAATGAAAATTCGCGAGAAACGCGAGATCGCCGGGTTTGCTTTGAAATAAGAATCGCTCGTGTTTACCAGCCGATCGTTCAAAAAAAAAAAAAGAAAATACTACAGAGCTCTTTCTCGTTTCAGAGACGTTTGATCATCCGTGCCTAATCCGGTATTCGACGTCATTATTGTCTGTTTTCCGCTTTCGAGAAGAAGTTACCGAGCATATCCGACGGAATCCGTCGAAACATCGAACGCTGTGCCGCCTGTATCGTTTTATTGAAAAACGGATAGCTTGCGACCCCGCCACCCTCACCCCGAGATATGTAAAAAGGCGGATTTGCAACGGCTTTAAACTCGGATGAAAAATGAAAACTGACAGACTAATACATAAAGCGGTCTCAATGTGTATGTGCTGGAATTCGGTGATATATTCGGGTGGGGGGTCTTGGTTCCTAAACATTTAAAGTAATACTTTTTGGAAATATTCTATTGTACAGGATGTTTCGAAATTGACCTTGACCTTATTTCCAAGGTCCGGATCTATATTAAAATGAAGACTGAAAAGCAGACTGTAATATTTAGGTTTACGATTAACCCGTTCACGTTCAGGGGTAGTTTCAACTAGAAAATGGCGATTCAACTGCAGCGTAGCGTAACGGCGAACAACGAATCTCAGTTAGCACGATCGTTGGGACAAACGGTGGGACGCAGAGCTTGCAGTTTCTTTTTCCGTGCACACAAGGTTCCATTGAGCCTAAAATCGCCAAACGAAAGAGCTTTCGCCAGCTCGACGTACAAAGTGAAGTGCCGCCAGCTCTCGGCCGAATTGGATAGACACGTCGACGGTCTCGATTATGCACAATCGAGCACGATCAGCCGTAAACGAATATTTGAGAGTTTTAGCAAAGCTGCATCCGAATGCAACCAGCGAGCCGTTGGGACGAAACGAGGCTCGCTGCAAAACCAACGAATTACAACAAAGCGTTTCCGAAAAAACAGAGGTTTCCCGTCAGAGTGGATCGCTATTCAAAAGTGACAATAACTCCCAAAATCAAAAAACCTGCGGAAGATAATCACTGCGGCCTGGAGAGGAAGCTTTCAGCTTGAACAATAAACATTCTTATTCTACAATTATGTACTAAAATTCTAACGACGGAAATTTTCTTCCATGGAAAATGGCTAAATAGATCTAATTATTCAAACACATTATTGTATTGAGTGTACGGGCAAGTTCTGTTGGGTTTTTTTTTCTTGTAAATTTAAAATCATTTGCTTAATGTTATACCGTTATACAAACCGTAAAGTGTTAGGCGATTCGCAAGTGAATAGATTAGAAGGAGCCTTTTTCGAGTTCGATTTTCGGCCAGGATTTCGGGGAAATCCCGTGCGCCGTCCGCCCCGAAACGATCGATAGTTCAACGTACAGGGAAGTGCAGCCGCTGCTGCAACGCACACGTGCACTGTACAGTCCTTTTGGCGGGTTCACTTGTGTGCAATAGTGTGCACCCGTGTGTCGGCGGAGGCGACTTTCCCTTGCACCGTCGCGCGTCGCCGCGCCGTCCTCCTCGTTCTTTCGTCTTTCGATTCCGCGAAATCTACGAACACGAATTCGCACTCTGCCCCCCTCTGTTTAATTGGCCGTTCCTCCTCGCGGGCGAATCGATCCGGATCACTTCGCGATCCGCTTTGCTCGTGGTCTGATTAGCACATTTTCTTGTATCGCTGCATACAAGAAAGTCTCGTGTGGACGGGGACCGAAAATCGATCTTTTATCGTAAGCATTTTTCAAAGCGGAGAACCTTATAAATAGGCTGCGGATGTTTACGCAATTTTCAATTTTTGTAGACGAATTTTAAGAAAGTGGAATTAAGTAAAATCTTTATCTCTAAAGTAATATTATGGTAGACGAACAAGTACGTAGATCTGGCAATTAAACTCGAAATATAATATAGACAGTGTCGCAGACATTCGAGTGGGAATAAATATTGTAGTTTGCTAATGAAATCTTATCTAAAGTTGCTCAGTGCCAGACTGCGATGAATTCTCAAGAGAGCAACATTAATGATTAATCAGGCCACAGAGTTACGGCTGCATCCCGCGTACCATATCGAAATTGTAATAGAACGGAAATAGCGTCTGTAACTTACAATTAAACTTCCGCGCAAACTCTGCGCATTAAACGATGAGAACCGCAAACTCCAAGTATATTGTTCATCCTCTTAATCAATGTTTTAATCTCCTTAGAATCTCTAGATTCACTTAATTACCAAGCTGCCATTAATCCGTAGTACAGTAATCGCTCGTTCGTTGTCTGGCATGGTGGCCAGGGCCGTTGTCCAGTGCCTACCCATTCCACTGCCTGTCAACGCCGCATCGCTCCGCAGAGCGGCGACGATTGATGTCGGCTCGGGTATATCGGTGTGAGCACCACTACATTGACTCGAATGAATCGAATGTTCAAACTTCTTAATTTACATTATTTTTTTATGGGACCTTCATGAAGGTATTTCTGGCATTTTTCTGATTAAAATGACACCAAACACGATATAATTTCAATTGTACATAGTGTCTGTAAAAATGAAACACGCGGGACTCAGATCTGTCCGGCGACGGCGACACGCTTCGGTCACGCGATCCGTATTTCATTCTGTCCTTCTCTATGTTCGGCTCTCTACAGAAGTCTCGCTCGGCGCGGTCGGCGCGGTCGGCGCGATACTCTAGACGCAGTCATAAATCAAAAATAGTGTCCGGGCAGGCTCGTTGTCACTGAAAAACACGGCTTCTGGACAACGAACGAGCGATTACTGTATTAGGTTGGTGGGAAAGTTCTGTCGTATTCGAAATAAGCAGGTAATTTTGCTCGTGAATCAGAAACACATATTGTTACAACAAGATGTTATAAATAATAAATATTATGTCATTGAATAATATTGAACATACATTTTTAGAAATAGTTATCAATTCTGGGAACACGACGCACTTATCGCGTCCTCGCGGAGTATCCTGAAGACAGGTTTCCTCGAAGAGGATTCAATACCGGAAGAGGCAAATGGAGGAATATCTACAAGAAAACGAGCGCGTCGCGGCGCTGAAGTATCTCGGGACTCCTAGCGACTGGTGTCTGCACGGTAGAACAGAATGCCGGGAAATTCCGGAAAGATTCGATTTCCTCGCGGCGTTCTCGCGGGAATTTCCGACGAACGAAATCCGCGAGAGTGGTTCCGCCTCCGCGACGATGACGTCTGCGTCACTGAAACGCGCGAATTTACACCCGAAGACATGCACGTCAACGGGAAACGTTCTTCGCATGACACGGGCCGAAATAGTTCCTCGATCTGCCGGCTGATAGACCGGAAACCAGTCTTTTACGTGGAACGAGCCAGCCTGTACACGAATTCGATCTCCAAACGCTATCCTACGTATTTATAGTGACGGACAAAAGAAAGTTTTAATTATGAACGAAAGAATCGGTGTAGGTCTTGTAGCTAAATGACGAGACAGGGAGTTAAGGCCAGAGAATTTGCCAGGACTAGTGATTAAACGAACGAGGAGTACTTATCGGCTTCAGTGAGTAAAATTGAAAGAATCGTCATCCATTGAGGAGACGGCTGCGCGCGGTTGCGGAGATTTTCTGAAAAGGCTGCAGCACCGCAAAGGAAACGGAGGGGGGTGGAAACTCCGGTGAAAAGTAAGCTGAAAATCGGTCGCGGGGCGGAACGTAACAAATTAAGCAGATGAACTCGCACGAAAAGTTTTTGCATCGGGGAAAAAATGAGTGATGCCAGTCTCTTGGCCGGGGTTTTTTCCGTGGCGACTGAAAGTAGCGCGCGGTCGAAGTGGTTGCGGGAGAAAAGCGAGGGAAGATGTGCGGACAGCGAGACGAAGATAAGTAAATAGGCCAGGAAGAAAAAAAGAAGCGACCGGAAAGAGAGCGTTTCGCATTAGGCAACTTCTCCTTGTTCCTAAGTTTCCCGGCACGCTTCCGGTCTATTCAGAGTCTTCGTGCGCGTATGGGTGAGCCGCGGCCCGAGTAAACTTAAATAAAAAAGTAGCCGGACAAAAACGAACGGCCCTCCAGAACACGGAAGTCCAATAAGGACGGTGGAACTTAAATATCCGTGGAACTTCGGCCGAACATTCCGCGAAGTAAACGAAAATTTATCCGCGGCTTCTTATCGACAATCCCGTCGCGTCGGCGCCAAAGTCGTAGACACTGTAGAGTTTTCGGGATCGTAGATTGCGATTCTGCTGCTATATTTTTGATAGTTATGTTATGTGCGCCTAATTACTATGACGTTCTACGAACATTTGCGTTTTCATATGTTATTACATTATTAGCATAATTCTGTCGCTGCAACGCAACGCAAAATCCGCGAAGAGGAAAATCTTGCTTCAGCGACGTTAATTGATCATTCCGACGAGGCGAAGAGCTGATCGGTGCTAAAACGAACAGTTTTATTTTATGAGCATTAGTCGTTAAACGGAGCTTCCTCGAAATGAAACTTCTGTGACCTTCGTGATTCATTCGGATCTGGACAACGGCTGGAGAAGTTGTGATTAACGACGACTATTCGTTCTATATTTCCTCGGAGTCTCGGGAACCCTCGTTAAAAATGATTTATCCTGCGGCGACGCCAGTTCAAATCAAACGATTTTTACCACCCGAACGAATTAATTTGATTTTATTATTTACGCTGCGCTGTTGTCCAACAGCGAACAAATTCTAAAAAACAGATTTTTTTTATAATTTAAAATTAGACTGCTCGATGGAAGAGACTGTGTGTATTGCGATCGCCATAATTCTGACCGGCTAAACGCGTCGGAGTTTCCATCGGAAAGCAGAAGGGCAAAGTCTCGGCGCGGATTTGCCAGCGAGGCGCACGAAACGAAACGAAACGGTAACCAGAAGGAGAAAAACTGTTGACCCGCTTCGCGACGAGGTAGCAATTACTCTAATGATCGTCCTCCCGCCTAGTATGCCTCGCTACTTTCTTCTTGCTCGTCGCCGTTCGTCCCGGGGAACGCATTAATTGCCGTAATCGGTTCGCGGTGGAGATGGCTGTCGAACTTCCCCAAGAAACAGTCGTCTTCGATAAATTGCCGTCCTCGTTCGATGGTGCTCTCGCACCCATCTCACGCAATTGCTGATCGATTCGAATTTATATTACCGCCCCTCTCGCTTCTTGATCCCCTATATACGAGACCCCTATTTGTCTTCCTCTCCTCTCTCTCTCTCCTTTCGGGTATTAATTGATTCGTTTCAATTTGCTCCGACGAGTCTCTCCGAGAGCCGGGGAAACAAGGAAAGGGGTAGATGGAAAGAAGATCGAGCCCAGTCACAATTTAACTCGTTGATTAAGCCGTTGCGCAACCGTGTCTTCGCCTTAATTGCCAATCCCGTTTATCCAGGATACGAGCGTTCGACTGTTCTCTTGGTTTCTCTTCTTATTCGAGCGAACGATTTGCATATACCCGTTACTTCCGCCGTACCGAACTCGCGCGGAATCGATCGAATCTCTCCGGATGATAAAACACTATCCACAGGCCGGTGTCGCCAGATCAGGGGAGCGAGCACCGATTCAGGGGAAAAACGTACCCCCTCCCTGCCAGTACCGGACACGTGCACTTTCAGTGATTAGAATTTTTTTGTAGATCATAATTTCCTAAAAAAGGAGAAAATTCATACAAATTAATATATTAACAAAATCCCAAAATAGAATTTTATTTCGGTTTAAAGGAAATTATTAGCATAGATTTTTATCAGAATCTGTTCAAAATCTTTATCACGAGTCGGACACGATATTCTAAGACAAAGGGTTAATATTGGACCATACGACTTTTTTGAGAAGTTGGAACAATCGGTTTGTGTGTGTGCTACAGGTGAAACAAAGTCTTTGTAAATAAATTTAAACATGCTTCCGAATATCGAAAACCATTGTACTGAAGTTGCAGAGCCGAAAAGGTTCGATAAGCGTTCTGGAAGACTCGATAGAAAGGCAAGGATGCGCAAAGCAGAAAAGGGACGGAACAAGTGAAATGGCAAACTGGGAAACTACTTGCGGGAGGGAAAACGAGGAACGCATGGAAATCTCGAAAAACTCGGTACACCAGAGGGCCGGAGAGCTGAATAATACGAAAATAAGAAAAGAGCCGTGGCATTTTAAATTCGCAGCCTCGGAAACGATAAATGCAGAACAAAGAGCGACGAGAACATTCTTCGTCCACAAAGCTTCGCAAATTTCGTTCCTCGGCGTTTCTGCTCCTTTTTAATCCGAATAAGAAGAATCTCCATTCTCGCTGACATAAATTTCATAAAATAAAATCACCGAAAAGAGATCATTCTTCTATCGTTTCTTTGGTTCGACGCTATTCTAAAAGGGAGGAAAAAATGAAACCCTGTTGGATTCACTGTGCCAATATCTCCCTTGAATGCGCATGATCTAAGAGAGTTGGGGTAGTAATTCGGTGAACGGTTCGTTTGAAACTGGGGGTGGGATAAAATTTAAAAGATTGGACGATTTCCATTCGAACGAGTACCATCTCCGCTCCCGAATTTACAGGAACAACTTCTTTGCTCCCGGACTGGAGTGGACGGAAATTTCGAATAGGCCCGTATCGAGGGAAACTAGGATGTCGGGAGTGGCTCCAGACGGAAGGGTCGAGTGGGAGAGATATCTGGGTGAGAGGGTGGAGCGGTAACAGTCGGCGTTACTTCCGCTTCCGCCCCAGTAATCAAATCTCTTGACTCAGTGGGCGCAAATTAAAATCGCTACGGCCCGGCCAACCAACTGCGACTCGCAGCTGGCTTGCGGGCGCGCGGATATTCGAGGAGCAACCCCGTGTCGCCGGATAGGAGAAATCGAGGAGAACACGGTTACCCCCTCTCTCTGCCGTCACGTGATCGGTCCGTGAGGTAGAGTGGGAGACAAGTTCGAATTTCGGTATGAAAATGTCAGAGTACACGAGAATTCTCATAATTTCTTATATTCGAATAACACACTAATTAGATTGCGGATCTTTATGCAAAATAAAAATAGTCTGCATCGATCGCAAGTAATAGAAACCGAAATGAATGTTATGTCTTCCCTTAACGATTTTAATAGAAGAGAAATCATATATTGACGTCTTCAATTTTTTAAATTTTCTAACTTTGGAACTTTCCAACTTTTTATTTTGATGCAACAATTACATTGTGGAGCTTTGCGTCTGATCCATCTCTTTTTCAACTTTTTTCTCGGATTGTTCCATTAAAACTAATAAAAGAGCGCGACATATCTGTATTGGTAAAACCAAAAGAACAGGTGAACGAATTGATAACTGTTCATCCAAGACTGAACACGATCAGTATAACTCATTGTATATTCCATCCGATAACACCGCAGACTTAGTATCTCTTTCTTCGATAGATAATAGAAACTATCTACTTTCTTCCACTTAGACTTTCATCTAGTCTTTAGCGAACTAGAACCGACTATAGTTTGACTATACTTTATCCCGTTACTTTCGCAACGAAGATCATTTGCGAAATATACCAACAGATTTCCATTGTAGTTCAATGTTGAGACTTACAAAGAACGTAATATTATTTTATAGCCTCACCTTTCGTAAAGTTTACATGATCAATTGTTATTTCAGTTTCATTCACTACCACCCTGCAGCCATTGTTACTTGTTACTCAATCAAAACTTCGAAGCGCCGGCCGTGTCTTTATTATTCCGGAGTTTCGCAGCCATTATAATGGACCTGACCACAGCTTTGGGGCACATTCTTGTGTACATGTTGCCCGGTTTGTTAGCCATCAATTGAACTGTTGGCAAATTGTAAATTTGATTGAGGCAACCAGCTGCAACGCTACTGTAGCTCGAGCATAACATTTGATGTAGTCTCCGACTGAAACATCGGATCTGAAACAGCGAATTCATTACCATTACCAACAACCGTAATTACGGTCGAACTAAATTTTTCTTCAATTTCCACGTGGAATAACTTAAAATTTGTTGGTATATTTTAACTGGGGAGCGAGGTAAATTTATGGTGCAAACAGAAACGCCAATCGGTTTCACGGACAAGAAAGAAACAATTCTTTTCTTTAGCTTGCAGCTTCGTTTTCAAAGAAAGTTGC
Organism: Lasioglossum marginatum; assembly: GCA_028455795.1. Lineage (NCBI taxonomy): Eukaryota > Metazoa > Arthropoda > Insecta > Hymenoptera > Halictidae > Lasioglossum > Lasioglossum marginatum. Next base: position 10,557,890 of record CM052253.1, on the reverse strand, counting down.
TTCGGCACGGACGCCTCTTTATCAGTAATCAATATTCATGAGAAACTCCGCAACTGAGATTAACTGCTTACACTCAGTAATAACTTTAATATTTTATATCCTCTAGAGATATAAACAGAAAAACTGGAAAGCACAAAACAGAGCTACGTTGAGTGAATTTATTACGACTGTAATCTGGAAAAAGCAATTTGAAGCAATAAATCATAAATAATCCTCTCGAAACATTATCATTTATTGTTTCGATAGTAATCTGCAGATTTTCGAATATGTATCAACCTGTTGATTGATAAAGTCTTTTCCAGTTCTCATGGTAAACAATTTATCATAGTCTTTATCTTCGCAATCAGGAACGTACGACCAGGCAAATTGATCTAGCGCGGTATTCCCTCGCTGTAATCGTGTTTAGTCGACCTCCTTACGATGGCATAGCTGTCCCCACTATATCATGACGTTAGTTGACAGTAGACAACAGCTGGTTCACTCTTATCAACGATGGGACGGTGGAATACTGGTAAACGTGTCACAGAAATCAAACGAAAGACAGGGTGCTAGTTGAAACGATCGTTAAACGACGTCCTCCACCAACTGCAATTGCGTCTCTAATATTCCACCCGACGACTATACAAAGGGAATACCGTTCGTCGCATAAACGCCGATTTACACTATCCGCTCGTACGCGGAACGGCTCCGTTCAGTATAATAATACCTTTTTTTGCTTAGCATATTAATTCGATTAATAATATGAAATATGACCTTACCGACGAGTCCTCTAGCAGGGCTGGCTAGAATATTCGAGTTTGTTTGCACCGCAATATTTGCCCTTGTACCCTCCGTTGCGATAACCCGTAGCAAGTTTCTATAAAGTATTTCTTTCTCCCCCGTAGAACATATTCAATTTAGAAAGAAGAGACGTCCCCTCCGTTAGTTGAAACGATTTCGCGTCAGACACACGCCACATCGTGAATTGAAACGAGTAAACAACACACGACACCGAAGCGCAGTTTAAACGATCGACACACATACAGACGCATATCGATCGCGATCTCTCGCGGTAAGAACACCCGATCGGGTAATACACCGATCTTCTACGCAAACACACACGCACACGCACAAACTGTCGGCATTTTTCAAGTGGATTTATACGACCACCACTCGATGATCAATTGAGATTAGGTACCGAGATCGACGCTCGTCGAGGACGGGAAGCACCGGCGGTCGTCCCCGCTGCAATCGGCGGTGCGAAACAAAAGGAGTTAGTAGCATGGGCATGTGTGTCTGTCCGTCTCTGTCCGAATCGCAGCACGTTCACGTCGAATCTGTATAATATATGTTCTATATATATATATATGTGTCTGTGAAGGTATACTTATTCTGTATCTGTCCGTCACTTACGCTACGGTCTGCTTCAGTGTAGAGACTACCGGAGACCTCGAACCGAAAGTTGAACGAAAGTTTGATTTTAGCTAGTTTACTCAACCGTACATCAAACGAAAGTTACTATAAATAACGAGGAAGGTAATTTAGGTGCAGGTGAACGTTCATTTAAATGTCGTGTACATTTCAGTCTACGATTTTTGTCTGTATCAAGAAAAACTTTTTATTTACGTGTGGTACATTCAAAAATTGAATATCGTTCGCTAATAAAATAAATTATATGAGGTTGTCCCAAAAGTTTCTTTCGGATTGTGTTCCTTTAATGTTGCTAAATAAATACAAACAATGCGAAAATCTTTATGTTAATGTTTTAATACTTCCTAACATGAATTTGCATTATGTGCATGAATCGAATTTTTTGGGACAACCTAGTATTTCACAATTTTGACTAGAGCTTCCGATCATCTTTGTGCTGATGTTTGTTTGAAAACGGAACATTATTCATTAAATACGCCAATCTGTCTCGATACCATCTGGAGCTTAAGACAAGGCGGGTTGTTTTAATTATTTAACGAGGGTGAGATCGTTCGGCGAAGTTTCCTTAATCACAGCCCGTCTATTATTAGTGCGTAAATTCTTGAGCGGTAGGGTTGCACCTCCGGTTTATTATCCTCCCTCGTTCTCCGAAGTTACTACGCTGAGCCAGACCATAGTCGTCTAAATGTATCTAACCCACACGACTCACGCCGAGCTTCTGCACGCTTACGAGGTGGCTGCCAAGAAACCTGACCTCTGAGTGCTCAGTTCGATGGTTGTTACACTGTTAGATGTGCATGAGCCTATCGGTATGATCGTCCGATAATAGAAGTGGTTAAATGTACACGAATGCGGTTCCAAACTTTTTGATCTGTCACTCGATTCAGTATATGATGTACTCGGACACTCTCCCAAACCCAAGTTTCGTTTCTCGGATAACAGTTCCCCGATTTTCTGCCCCGATTTCGTAAGAAACTAATTAACGCGCGAGAAAAAAGAAAGGTTTAATCGGTCGATTACAAGTGGATCACGATGGAAAATGTATTTTCTGGTGTTCGGTGTTGTTTGCGCGGATACTATTTAATTGCTATAATTTTTTCATGCCTCGCAGAACTGAAGGTGAACATCGTTCACACCGAACGACCCGCCTGTTGCCTATTACCCAAGGACACGAACGCGAAGCTGCTGATTAAACGGGTCCGATCACTTTTAAAGTAAATTCGTCAGAAATCAGGGATTCGCAAATTTTCCCAGATTAATCTCCACGTTCGAAGAAGTAGAGTTTTTTATAAACATAAAATTAAAAAAGTTGATACACAAAAATTATGTAAGATAGTTTGATTATTATGGGGATAAAATTTTCACAGTTTCGGTGGAGATCTTTCCGACGGTTACGGAGAGAACACCGTGACGCGTCTGTGCGTTGCGTACACGTTCTACTCGCTTCCTCGAAGACACGAGTTTCATTCTACGTTTCCGATTAACTTCAAGAATTCCCGTGTCCCGGGGGCACCTTGTAGACTCCACGGTAGAACGGGCTCTCGTGGATTGTCTACTGCGAGCATGTGTTTACGCTGGGTCGACACGTGCAGTTCCACTAAAAGTTTCAGTGGTCGACAGTAGAGGTGCGGCCCAGTTTCGAAACTCGTAACCCTCATCCCCGACCGATCATTCGGACGATTCCCAAGCGAATCGAGCCGCTGGAATGGGTCGTAACGTGTTTTAACTCGGGGAGGCTTCTTAAACATGCCTCTACCCCCTAATCCTCACGAGCACTGTCGGTTATGTGCGTCAGCCTTCTGATTTTATTGCTCTTTCGCTGGATCCCGTTCGGACATTGCTGCCTCGAACGGCTCGCTATTCGGCTCTGCATCGAATCGTTTAAATTGCTCGAATACGGATAAATGTCCATCCTTCGAATATCCTGTGGACACATTTCTCGAATCCTTTGCACTCAACTGTCCTCTATGACAACGAACGCTATTCAACTCGTTCATTTTTCACGTTGACAATAATATTAACCCTGGAACATCACACTTGTTTTTCGAGACATGTACTTCACATTCGGGTCTCGGAAACCCAAAGTTCTTTTTTAGAAAAAAAAAGCAGAAAATGTGAATATTTTGGGTGAATAACTAATCTTAATAGAATGCGTAGAAAAAAATTCAATCATGGTTTGTTATTTTACAAAGAATTATGATTCATGGAAGTGAAAAATAACAAGCCACTCATGCGCATGTCACATTATAATTAATGACGCTCTGGGTTTCCGAGACCCAACAGTGCAGTTCCAGGATTAACGCACGAAACCAACAAGAATCCAAGGCCAGGTAATAAATCCAAGGTGTTGAATCAGCACGCTTTGCGTTCCCCTTCTTGATTATGGCAACAGGCGGCGTTTTTCTCATTAGGACGATGAATAGCGTTAAAGTATTTGTATCGATTTCCCTGGTGAGTACGGGAACAGATGGAAATTGATGTGGAGGAGGATTAGAGAAACCTAATTCGGGGAAATTCAATATTGCTTTGAGATCGTGTCCTGTGTCAGGCAAATGGACGCAAGGTAATTAACTAACCATCGATTCTCGCTTCCACAGTGAAATGCGCCCAGGGACTGATCGCCAAAGACAAGAGCGGCACGTCTGATCCTTACGTGACGGTCCAAGTCGGGAAAGTGAAGAAGCGCACCACAACGATGCCGAAGGAATTGAATCCGGTTTGGAACGAGAAGTTCTACTTGTGAGTAATTCAATTACTATTCCGCCAATCCGAGAAATACGTTCCTACTGTACGGCGATGGAGCCGGAACGGTCGAAAGGAAAATTAATTTTCAGTTTACCGTGTACCGTGATTGCTAAGACTCTCGCGCAACATTCCAATCACGAGAAATCCTAACAACTATGCAAATTAGTGCCGGACGTAGTGTGTGCGGAAAGATTGAAATGATACTTGCGTTTGGGGACACCGGAGAGGATTGATACAGAGTGTAATGAAATTACACGTCGCGATTATCGTAGCATTTTCTTTTAGGAAATAGTCAATTTAAATTTTTTATAGATGCGCCCATATGGGCCCGATAAATAAATTCGTAGAATCGAAACTGATAATGACATTGACGTTCTATTCCCCAGCGAGTGCCACAACTCATCCGACAGAATAAAAGTTAGAGTATGGGACGAGGACAACGATCTGAAATCGAAGCTCCGGCAGAAGCTGACGAGAGAAAGCGACGATTTCCTCGGGCAGACCATCATTGAAGTGAGAACGCTCAGCGGAGAGATGGACGTCTGGTACAATTTGGAGAAGAGAACGGACAAGAGCGCAGTGTCCGGCGCTATCAGGCTTCATATCAGCGTAGAGATCAAAGGAGAAGAGAAGGTCGCGCCTTATCACACCCAGTACACCTGCCTACACGAGAATCTCTTCCATAGTCTGTGCGAGAAGAACTGTGGCGTCGTGGCGCTGCCTCAAGCGAAGGGTGACGACGCTTGGAAGGTGTACTTCGATCCACTCGGAGAAGAACTTGTCGATGAGTTCGCGATGCGATACGGTATCGAGAGTATCTACCAAGCAATGACGTGAGTACCTTCCAGAATTTCTAGTCGCCAGCATCAAAAGCATCTCTCGTAGCTAGACTGCGGATGTTTATGCAATTTTTAATATTTGTAGGCAAATTTTAAGAAAGTAGAAACAAACAAAATCTTATTTTCAGTGGTAGTAGTCTTTGTAGTTCTGAAATAAATGAAAATCGTGCTGAATTCTGTGGAATTTCATATTCTAGCATTTCTTTAACATCTTCAAAGCCATAAATGCATAAAGATCCGCAGTCTAGTCCTCACTGAGCAACAACGAGCAACTTTTAGTTGCGTGTCCCTTAAAGAAGTTGCTACAATGTGGACGCTTAAGGCTGTGCAGCTTAAGACTGATAACAATTCCAACAACATCTTGTGATTTTTCCAGACATTTCCACTGCCTTTCGACGAAGTACCTCTGTCCTGGTGTGCCAGCGGTAATGTCGACCCTTTTGGCGAACATAAACGCATACTACGCGCATACCAGTGCGAGTTCCGCTGTTTCAGCTAGTGATAGATTCGCCGCCAGTAACTTCGGGGTGAGTTCGGGGTCGAACATTGAAGACCACGTTTATTCATGAAGGAGTGAAAAAGAGACAGAGAAAGAGATAGATCGAATGAGAGAACAAACGAATGCTGTGATTGAGAAATGCTCCTGCAATTTCCTAGTAGCTTAAACCATCCATTATTCTCGCGCCGCGTTCACGTTGGCTGACCAGGAAACTTTAGAGCACGCGTGCTCTAGCGCACCCCCATCAATTTCATTTTGAAACTTTCCATTAGGCTCGTCCTTCGTCTGTCTCAAACTCTCTTCTCTCGAAATTGGAAATACTGGAGAGACAAGGCGGTCGCGTACACCGTCCAATCTAATTAAGATTTTAATTAAGATTTTTTCGCCGCGATTGTCGTAGGTTGGTCCCCGGGAGATGTCCAACAATTCTCGAGAACGAATCTACCACCTTAGCTAGATTTATTTAATTAAACAACAATGTCTTCCGTCAGCTCCCTAGTGTTTCCAAGTTTTCTGCTGACACGTATCTAGAAACTTCAATTATACTTTAGACAATTTGCGAGATAACAAACGGCTAGGTTATTATAGATCACAATCTATAGATTAAAAATTTTACTTAATTTATTAAAATGATTACAGTTTAAATATAGGTAATTTTTCAATTGTTCAAACACTTCCTGGATCTAGATAGTGCAAAAAAGCAAGTTTGTAGAAGAAGTGGTTCGAACGAAAAGGGTTAATACAGTCGTATAAATTTTACGGGAACGCTGTCCGAGGAGGACAAATTCTGATACTGTTTTCAACGTTCTTGAATTATGCATGACTTTTCGGGAGGGTCGCCCATAAAAAATAGCTGACTTTGTTATTCGCGAAACAAGCTTAAACGAATTCGAAAACAAATGAATTCTTGGCTATTACGTACAGGAGTATAAAAGAGGGATGGGAGGACAGATAAACATTCTGTATTCTAAATTAGAAATACTATAGATATCTGTACAACGAAATTTAATTATCAGTCACTTTAATTCTTTCTCTGTTTCGATTTCTATTGTTTGCCTCGACCCTGGGCTATCGACACTTTTTTCTTTCGCGAGCACCTCTGGGAATAATAAGATGCGCTACCGGACCATAAGCAATGGCGGTTCAACCAGCTGAATTATCAACAGAAGTCTGTTACGTGTTGAAATTAAAATGAGACTGGCGCTATGAAAAATTCAAGTCTCGTCCTTTCGCTTGGAAATTTGTCGGCGACGCGATGGCTTGAAAAATTAATTGGACGTTTTACCTTCCGAAACAAAAGGATTTCGATCTTTTCACATTACATAATAAAATAATTTATTTCATGTTTAACAACTTTTGCTTTTCAAGATTGTTCTTGTTAAATGTATGAATTATTTTTGCGCGGCTCGAAATCGATTAAAAATCATTCTGTCGACATCTGCACAACAATGCAGCGTGGGTTGCCTACCAGCAGGTGTCATTAGCTTGCTTCCGGATTCTTTGGACACGCGTGATTAATCAAATTTGATGATAGTGTTTGCACGATACACCCTTTCTGTCTCGGCTTTGACAAGAAAATGGTTCTCAAAGGAAGAGAGATGGCTGACCGGCATTTTAACGTTTCCGTAATTTATGGAAATCCGATAGCGAAATATATTTTCATTGTTTCACGGCCGATTTCTCCCGTTGCAGAAAGAGAAGTTCGTGAAATTACTGGATCAGTTGCACAACTCCCTGCGAATCGATCTGTCGATGTACAGAAACCATTTCCCGGCGTCGAGTCAGGAGAAGCTGATGGACTTGAAGAGCACGGTAGACTTGTTGACCAGCATCACGTTCTTCCGCATGAAGGTCCAGGAGTTGTCGAGCCCGCCACGGGCTAGCACCGTGGTAAAGGATTGCGTGAAGGCGTGTCTGCGTTCGACCTATCAGTTTCTATTCGAGAATTGCTACGATATCTACAACAGAGAGTTCCAAGCTGACCCGATCGAGTCGAAAAGAGACGCGGAAGATCACGGACCTCGGCTCGAGTCCGTCGACTTCTGGCACAAGCTGATCGCGTTGATCGTTTCGGTGATCGAAGAGGACAAGAACAGCTACGCACCTGTTCTAAATCAATTCCCACAGGAGTTGAACATTGGCCAATTGTCAGCGGCCACTATGTGGTCATTGTTCGCGGTGGACATGAAGTACGCGCTAGAGGAGCACGAGCAGCACAGGCTCTGCAAGTCCTCGGCCTACATGAATCTTCACTTCAAGGTCAAGTGGTTGTACACCAAGTACGTGGAAGATGTGCCGACGCTCAAGGCAGCCGTGCCGGAATACCCGTCGTGGTTCGAGCCGTTCGTCATGCAATGGCTGAACGAGAACGATGACGTCTCATTAGAATATCTCCATGGTGCCTTCAACAGAGACCAGAAGGATGGGGTGAGTGTTCATCCCCTTTTATAGAAATTCACTGGTCTTTGTAGTTCTTGTCTTTGCGCTTTCTTATAGTCTTAACACTAGCAGGTTTCGAATACGATATAGTAAATCCTCGACTTACCGACAAAGTTCCTGTTCTGGCAATCAAAAACGAATTTCACAGTTCGGAATCGGTTTTCTGATTCGCTTATAAGAATCCCCGTAAGTCGAGGACTCGCTGACTAGATTTTATTTGAATCATTTTATTTAAATCATTTTATTTGAACTTGCGTCAACAGTTCCAAAAGAGCAGCGAGCACGCACTCTTCAGCGTCTCCGTCGTCGACGTCTTCACACAGCTAACCCAATGCTTCGACGTAGTGTCGAAGCTCGAGTGTCCTGATCCAGAGATTTGGAAGAGATACATGAAGAGGTTCGCGAAGACTATAATGAAAGTCCTGATCGCTTACGCTGACATCGTCAAGAACGAGTTCCCGAGTCACCTGAAGGAAGAGCGAATCGTACGTCATACGATTATTACAATTTCAACAGATTTCTTAATATTCTGAATCTACTTAATATTTTTTTTTTGTCATAGGCGTGCATCCTGATGAACAACATCCAGCAACTTCGAGTACAACTAGAGAAGATGTTCGAGTCGATGGGCGGCGAGAAACTGGAGGAAGACGCGGCAAACATTTTGAAGGAGCTTCAGCAACAACTGAATGGATCGCTTGACGACCTGGCGATACTATTCGCGAAGAGTCTTGAGCCGAGGATAACAGCCTCGGTGAAAGAGTTAGGGGACTTGTTACTGGCCATCAAGGGTGGCGGACAAGTGCAATTGTCCCAACCAGCGCAGAGGAACAACGTCGCCGTGGAAGCCGATGAAGTGCTGCGACCGTTGATGGTTCTCCTCGACGGAAGTTTGTCGTTGTACGCCCAGTCTTGCGAAAAGACTGTGCTGAAGAGGTTGCTGAAAGAACTGTGGAAGATCGTCATGAGAATATTGGAGAAGACCGTCGTGCTGCCACCCATGTCCGACAAGAGCGTACGTTTCCATTTTAATCAACGACTTACCGCCGCGGTTATACTCATTCCACGATTTTACAGATGATGTTCAAGAATCTGACTGACAACGCGAAGAATCTCGCTGCGAACGCCAAGATTGAGGACATGTCGAAGATCTTCAAGAACCACATGGTCGGCAAACCAACGGACGTGAAGAACGCTCTGAGCGGAGTAATGGTAAGTCAACTGTCATTTGAGGAAACTAGAAGTTTTTAACTGAAGTTAAAAATGATTGGTTTCCTCGGATGAAGTTCGAATTCATAATGAAATATATGTGTCTAGGATATTTCGAAAGAAGTAGAGAAGAATTTGTCGCCGAAGCAGTGTGCGGTTCTTGAAGTCGCTCTCGATACGATCAAGCAGTACTTCCACGCAGGTGGAAACGGTTTGAAGAAGACATTCTTGGAGAAATCGCCGGAACTTCAGAGCTTGCGATACGCTCTTAGCTTGTACACGCAGACAACGGACACGCTTATCAAGACGTTCGTGACGTCGCAGGTGAACCAAGGTGAGCCGATTCTTAAGCATAAGTTCGTGAATTCCTAGAAACCGGTTTTCAAAACCGGTTCATTTCAAAATTAATTCTTCAATTAGAATCCTTCTTGACTCGGAGTCACCACGGACGGTGACTCCAAGGATTACCTTTTGAAATAATATTTGAAGAAACGTGGTGAATGCCTACATTTGTGTATGTCCACATTTTCGTTAACAATATTTCACTATAATCTTAAGGGACTGATATAATTCCATTCTACAGTTACATTAACTCTCATCGAGAATCTCTTCAGGGCCTACATCTACCGAAACGACATCTATGTCATTTACGCACTTCATACAAAAAATTTTAAATAGAATTCGCGGTACGAGCGGGTTTACGGTTATTATTTATACACCCTGTACATTCACACACACTTCTGACCAAAAAATCCAACCGACGTAACGTGAATTGTCGCGACAGTGCCGCTGAACAATGCGTCAAAGCTACGTCAGCGTCAGCGTTCGATGAGCAGCGAGAGAGGTGGTGACGAAGGGGAAGGAGCCGAGGGTATGGAAAGCCTCGAGGAACCCCTTCGCCAGAGCAAGCCCTCTCTTCGCCGAGAGAGTCGACAAGGTACCAGAGTGCACTACTCTTAGAGCAGAAGCCTCGGAAGATTCTTGGCTGACTATCGGTCACTTTCGACAACTAGGCGCTCGTTTAGGACGTAGTGGACTGTTCGTTATTGCATTATACTCACCGAGGTGTCTCATAGGGACAACAACTTCTTCATTTTGATTTGATATAATACTTTATTTTTCTTGCTACCACCTGGTATATACAGATCATCATTGTTCAAGTGATAACACACATGGTGTTCTCATTTCTTTTTTTGATTAAATCATTCGACGCATTGGCTGCCATACGAGACACACTCTCTTCGTTGGTGACATGAACTCCGCACCAGGGTCGCCAGATCAGGGGAATTTGCTCGAATTCAGGGGAATGCAGTTAACGTTTTGTTTTATCGATATAAAACCTTTATTAAAATATTAAATACGTGCAGTAATTTATTGAATACAAATTCAATAATGCAACAAATATTTTTAACATTCGAGTGAAAAGAGTTAATCTGGTGACACTGCTCCATCCTCCGTCCTCGAAGATCCACAGTCGATCGACGAGTCTCTATATCCTCATGTCACCAAACGCAAACGTGTTGTCTACAAACATAAATGCGTGGCGGCCACCGCGTAGACCCTTTCGGTGCTATGACAGCTTGTAAGAATGAACAGAAATGATTCTAACGCGCGGAGCAAATGCTTTAGCGACCCTAATCAGCGCGTTTCAGGGCTCAGTCGCTCCGCCCATAGCGTAAGCTAAGCTTCCCGTACTCCTCATGCCTCAGACGTTGTCTCCTGGCAGGAATTCGAAAGGAATGCGGCAGCAATCCATCCGATTGGGTCATTCCACTGACACTTTCGGTTCTAGCCTAACCATTGGCTGTTCCGTCTCGAGGGACAACTTGTGGGGCACGGAGAGTACACACGTCGAACTCAACTGGCTTTACAAAGTCGTTAGAATGAAAGGAGACCTTGGACTTGCCAATTGGGTTCGATCTGATTTTGGTCATACTATCAAAAGGGTCAAAAGACACGTCCCGAATGTGATCGTCTCGGTGAATCGATAGTTGTATTAGGTAGCGCTGCTGCTGTCACTACTGCCGCTCTGTTACTGCTACTATGGAGAACCTTGCCAAATCACCGTGCGCATCCTCAGTCATCTTCTTCAAGGCTTTAATATACACGTTACACACATTACATACACGGGTATGAATTTTGTTGGACCGATCACTGCCAGTTTAGCGTTCTCACTATTCAACGGATCAGCTCCGGCGACGCGACGATGTATACACTGGCCTCTTTCGCTCGTCGAACACGCCTAAATCTTTAGACAAACATGGACTGTCGACGACAGCAGCACCAACACCGAGAACCATAAACGCACTCACCATCGAGGACAACAATCGAGATTCACGGCAGACTTGGTCAAGAGTCGGCAGTTATCCTAGTTTCGAAATTTGTTCCATGGAAGAGATATTAACGATTCGATTCTTGATTGCCTTTGGAAAGGATCGTTTTGATCGTTAGCTCCTCCTAGATTGATCCAAGACTGCATCTTCTCTGCTGAGTACTCTATAAGACAAAGTTCCATGCATATATACCGTTAGAGCATGTAATCTGCTCTAGACGTAGACACCTCAGTATAGAAATCTTAGCATCAAATTCTTTTCAATTCTAGCATCGAATAGAAACGATCGAAGCTCCATCTTTCTATTTCGTAGCATCTAGCCGAGAGCAACGTGCCGGCTGAACACGGAGGTCTAATTATCGTTTATGAAGTTCCAGATACCGCCGGCTCGGACGAAGGTTCCGTGGGCGAGGTCAGCATTCAAGTGGATCTCTTCACGCATCCTGGAACCGGCGAGCAGAAGGTCACCGTGAAAGGTACGAATCTTTTCTTTTCTCCTCGCTGCCAACGTAGGCTTTTTTTCAACGTGAGGGAAATCCACCTTATCCTGCCGCCTCGCTGAAGAGGAGGAAGGATTATGTTGGGGTCTTGGATTATAGTCCATGGTCTGGGTTAGGCCTTTTTATTGTTATACTATTACTATTTCTTGCTATGCATAATTTTTATGGTCTGGATAAAGGGCCGCGCAATACCTACTAAACTCCCACCCCGAGCGCTTGGTATCTCATATCCTTAACCTTCGCTCTACACGTGGAACACACCTGTTACCGCACGAATCCTGCGTTTCAGTTGTCGCCGCGAACGATTTGAAGTGGCAGCTGGCCACGGGCATGTTCAGGCCGTACGTTGAAGTGAATCTAATCGGGCCGCACCTGACCGGAAAGAAGAGGAAACAGTCGACGAAGTCGAAGAGCAATAACTGGTCGCCACAATTCAACGAGAGCTTCGATTTGTAAGTTAAAAAGTGACAGTACAACCTCTATCATCCGAGCTAAACAGAGAAACATAATCTTCATGAAACACAATATTTGAATAATAGACTAAAAACTATTGAGACACTGACACGTTCCTTTGGTTCCGCAGCATGATCGGCAACGAGCAACAGCAGCTGGACTTCTACGAGCTGCACATCTGCGTGAAGGATTACTGTTTCGCAAGAGAGGACAGATTGGTGGGCGTGGCAGTGATGCAGTTGAAGGACATCGTGGAGGAAGGTTCGTGTGCTTGCTGGTTGTCGCTTGGCAAGCGTATACAGATGGACGAGACCGGCTGGACGATCCTGAGGATCCTCTCGCAGAGGAACAACGACGAGATCGCGAAGGAGTTCGTGAAGCTGAAGAGCGACATTAGGCAGGAGACACCGCTGCCGAATCCCACCTGAAGCTCGGACACACAATGCTAAAGCCGACAGCGAAGCGATGCGTCCTTCGAGTTTGGAAAGAGCTCGGAGGTGTGAAGGAGCTGCATTTGTCCACAGGGGGAAGACGAGAGGCGTTCGGCCGTCGTTGCCGAGAACATGAAATCGAGAAATCGTCGTTGTCGTTGATCAGGGCAACAACCGGGAGAAACTACAACGCCATCGAGAACAACAATGGCAGAGAGAGAAAGAGAAACAAAGAGAGCTAAAAGGATCGCCGGGCCGACGAGAAACGTAAGGGCTCGATCCAGCGGGAGAAACATCTTCCTTCCGATTTCCCGCGAAGCCAGCTTCCGGTCGAGCGTGTTCTTCTCTCTTTTTTTTACGAATCACAGAGCTTTAGTCCCGTCCCTAAAAAAAATAAACAAACAAAAGGATCGATCGTAAAGGTCGACAGATTTTGGGAGAGTGTTCTCCTGAGAATAGAAACGCGTTGAATATCAAGCACCGGAGTCGAAGCGTTCGTCCGTCGGGTTATAGAGGATACAAAAACGAGGGAAAGACGGTTCCCGCCGTCCTTTCGATAAACGGTTTCGAAGCGACACGACAGGATGAGACGAAAACGAAGCTCAGGATTGGTGAACACGGAAGAACACACCGGACTCTTATTCGATTAAGTGCCGCGAAGAAGGAGAATACGACGCCTCAGGTATTGGAGAGTGTTCCGTATAGACGCGAAACGTGAAAACAGTGCTGCCAGTATGCAATATAATTGGTAATATTCGTAATGTAAGAGAGAAGGGGAACGAGGAAGACGACGAGGAGGAGAAGGAGGAGAAAGAGGAGGAGAGTCGAATTAGGCATAAAAATGCGTCCAACGCGATTATACCTCCGACATCCATGGATCCCAACGAAATGTCGCGTCGCGTCGGCCGCGTTGACGATCGGCGGACAGCGAACACGAAGAGAAAGATGAAGAGGATCGTAGGTGTTTTACGGGGTCCGAGAGATAGCGAGACGCGAAAATCGGTCGTGTTTCGAGAAATCGCGCCGCAGCAACGAGGCGAATGTAAAACGCATACTAATTAATATAGACCCTCGTGCGAGACGACGTTTTAGGCCGTTTGTTCGGGAAGACGAGTTTACTTGTAGATAAACACGTGAGAAACACATTGTTGACGAAGAAGTTTTTTCTAATAACAAGTTTAAACGTAGCATTGCGTACGACCAATAGGCGCGCCGCGACGTCATTCGCGGCGGGCCGTTAGTAATAAATTAGGCATTGTAATGTAAAATACGTTCTTATCGTAAGAATTTCAACAAGAGATCGTAAGAGTCTGATTGCTGTGGTGAATGGGCGAGAGCGAGGTCCGCTCGAACGCTTCGAGCACACTCCGAGAATCATCTCCGGTCCCTGGCTCGATCACCTATGATCACACGAGATGCCAGCGCGTACACGTCCGATTCACACCGTTTCGATTCGAAACCACGTTGAAACGAAGCGAGCGCAGTGCGCTTTAAGTCCACCCTCGATTTTCCGATCAGTGTCGCCGTACAATAGCAATGATCACGAGGCATAGAGCTCGGCGCTCGATCGATGCCGAGGACCGTGTCCCCGAATCATCGACCAAACTTTTTCGAAATTAAACTTTATATCGTTGTAGTTCTATAGTACTTAAATATTCATAATAACTTCGACACTCTCCCGACGACCATTGCTTTTTGTGTGAGCGAGCGAAACCAAATATATACACGAGGAGGTGGGGAACGCGAGCTTCGAAAACGTAAAAAAAAAATAAAGTAACACATAAACTAATAAACGAACGTTAATACTTCTCTGTCTATTCGCTTGATATCTCATCGATATTACTCTTGTATATAGATCGAGGGTCCTCCTTTCGCGGACAGAGTTCGGAAGCTACGATCGAGACCGCGGCTCTTGTACAAGATCAATCCGCGGATCGAGAGAACGAGATCGTGGGAATCGAGGGCGTATGATCCTATTGAAAAATGGTTCACCGAACCGTCGCGCAGTGTTGCCAGATCAGGGGAGTGGTCACGTGACCGGGCCGCGGCGGAAGCGTGGGGATTGGCATCGTGGAAGGGAAGCGGTAGAGTTAGGATACGAAATGTTAATCTGGTAACACTGCTGTCGCGTTTCAGGAAGTGGTAGCACGCGGAGGACAGCCGAGCGTCCTTCGTGTCTTGTCCAACGTCATTCGATAAGCTCGGCGATGTTCGTCACTTGTTCTTGCGCCGAAGCTTCGACCGGGTCTCCCGAGAAAACTATCGAAAATGGGAAAAAAGAGGAAACTAATAATAACACAATGATGCACGCGACTTTGAACCTAATGAATTTCATTCACCGGCCCTCGCGGCCCGGCCAGATATACAATTCCAGAGAATTACATGATTATATCCAAAAAAGTTTCTACTACGTAGTACGTCTAGATATACTTACGTATTGTGTATAGTGTCTAAATGCTGATCTAGCTGCGAGCGCGGGGATTTTCGTTTGATGGGGAAAAGCGAGAGAAAGGGAAAAGAGAGAGAGAGAGAGAGAGAGAGAGAGAGAGAGAGAGAGAGAGAGAGAGCCACCCAGGAAAAATCGAGTTCGGCCATCTTAGATAGACAAGGTGCTTTCCACATTCGGATCTAGCACGCGACACAGGTCAGGCGCAGGACTTTCGCGTAGTACGATTTCATTTGACGTTCGTGTAATTATCCCACGTGTTGTACGACGCGCACACTTTTTCCAAATTCTCTCTAACACGTTACCCTGTCGAGTATCATGCGTTCCTCCGCGCCCTCATCACGGAATATCGTAGAACAGAATAGAGACGCGGAAAAAGAGTTTCCAAAACTTCTTTCGTTCCGTGAGAAACGCGTCTAGCGCTGCGTTCCAAACACGCGGTTCGAGAAACCTTAGATCTAAAAGTGCCCAGATCTGTGCCGTTCGAAATTCGAGAAACTCCCGTTTGATGAAACAGCTCCTGCCGAGCGTGCGGAACGTGTTCCTGGTCGTTCTTCTTACCGGGTTAGTCGCGACGAATTGGGTGCGAGCATCGCGTCACGTGACCGGTCCGTGGCGGAAGCGTGGGGACGCTCGAAGAGTGGGGGACAAGTCTCGATCTGGGGACACTGTCGTGGACGGTAGTAGAAGCAGGAACACGATTCGCCAACAGAGGAAACAACAATAGTCGGACGTAAACGGATAAAATGTAAGAACCGGGCTGAAAGGGGATGGTAGATGAAAGAAGGATATACACGGGTCCGCGATCTCGCCGTCATATTCATTTGTAAAAGTGTCTATTTTCTCCGCTGCCTAAGTACATACTAATTACGAAAGAGAAAGGGCCGGCGAATTCGGCGCCCAGAACCAAAGTCCGTCGACGAAATGGGAACGGCCTTTTATGTTTCACGCTGGTAGCGTCGAATTTTCCAGGTCACTCGGCAATCGCGCCTCGTAGACGGGGTTGACCGCCATTTTTTCCTCCTACTCTCCGCTTCGATTAATATCTCGTAAGCTTAATGAAAAATATCTCGTGTATTCTGTGATAATTACCCCTTAAAGTACACAAAACGATACATACATACATACGTACACACCGTACACGTGTTTCACGTACATCCACCGAGCAAACGGAGAACATTTAACAAGAAACAACGACACGAAAAACAGAGAGAGAGACCCATATATACATTACATACATACATACGAAACACCGATCCCAATAGCAACAGTATTTTTCTCTTTTAAAAGACATTTTCGATTTCTATTCTCTATACTCGTTAAACGTCCGAAGAGTCTCGTCGGTGTGTGTGTGATAAAAAGATGAAAAAAAAGAAGACAAACAAAAGAGTAAAACGACACGCCACGATACGGCGGCGATGCTGCGAAATCACGGTGTTCGCGATCCATGGCCGCCATGGGATTCGAACGAGGACAGCGAGGATGTACCGATACGAAACGGGGACGCAAAAGCGTATTATCGCGGGCAACGAGTCACGCGTAGAAGAAGATCTAGGATCTAGACGAGCCACGAGGGATTTGAGAGAACGACGAAAGCGTCCGTCACCGTGTTGAAAGTAATATTTTCGCCCGAAATTCATGCAGAGTCGTATCGGTTCACGCGTGGTCACGCAATCGTACAAAAAAGCTAACATTTCGAGGAAACCTTGTCATAGCAGATCATTTCACGAGAATTAAACAAGAGAACGTTGCTCGGAGAAATATTTTTACATGATTGATATCATTTAATCCTGGATGGGACCAGCGCGAGCTTTTGTTTCCTTTGAAATCATCCATTGCGTTTGTATCGTGGCGAATAAAGTATGATTTTTAGCTATTGTTGTATCGTGTTGATATTTCTATTGTTATTCGTGAATGTGTAGAGAGTCTAGAGCAGGGGTGGACATTTTTGTCTGAATTAATGAGGTCCCTCATTTCACGAACTGAATCTATCCCTCGGTGTTAATTGATGCAGTGATAAAGGATTGATGAAATAATAAGGTAGACAGTCATTTTTTAATGTTTCTTTATTCAAATTGATGAGTTAATGTTTATATAAAAGTCGCAATATTTCGGGTAAATTTACTTACAAATAACAGAACAGTATAACTTATTTCGGGAAAACTGTGTCAAATTGACACGAGGGTTTCGCGGGAGGAATGGTCCCTGAAGGGTTAAATACGCCGACAATGATCGTCGTTAGTCTACGATCGATAAAGCATGTTCACAGCCGCGAACGTCTGAACGCTGGACGAACCATCCTAAAAATTGCATATCCATTGGTCTCGTTGCACGAATCGATCCATTTGTTCTCCCGAAAAGCACCGAATCCAACGAAGAACAAAAGAGGGGAGGGGGGCGCGTACAATGGAATAAGGTCAAGTGTTGGTTGTTTTTGTTCGACGAGAGCTTTTGCGTCCGACACGCCGACACACAGAACCAAAAAGAGAGAAAGGATGATCCGAGTCGAATCACTACGTCGTAGCTGTGTCGGGAAGAAGCACGAAACCAGAGAAACAATTTCGAAAGAACGATGCGAAAGAGAGAGAGAGGAACAAGACGAAGTGGTAAAAAAAAGAAGGACAAATATATACACAACCGTTGACAATACTATGCTTGAAGAATCGTACGACGCGTATATATAATGTACCTAACAAATATATTAAAAGGAAAAAAAACTATGACGGAATGTTTGTGTTTCGTAAGTAAAAAAAAGCATATTAAGGAGTACATTTGTAATCACGTGTGACGAAGAGACACATTTCGCAGCAAAATAATAAAAAAAAAACAATGGAACAAATAATAACTCAAAAAAAAAAGGATCGCGTAATTCTGTGCGTACATATTGCGGATGACTGCGTGTTTACTAGGTAATTATTAAATCGTATCGGGCGAAGGAGTACAATTTTCGTCGTCCACGCGGAAACAGTGTGCCACCGTTGTTATCAAAATTTTTCACGCGTTAAACAAAGCGAACGAGGAGAAACGAGGACACATCGTTGCGCAGCCTCCGAATATAGGTGAACCTAAAAAGCAATTGTATCCGAGTCAAACACGCACATTCAACACAAAAAAAAAGAGGAAGAAGAATAGTATCTATGATACCGAATACCCAGGTCTTTATTAATAAATGTTTCACTTTCGTTCGTTCACTCACACGAGGAGCTTATTCTCTGAAACCGCTTGTGCGATTGAAACCTCTATCGTCCATCAAACATCAACCCTGCCTACAAGAATACTAAAAAAATAACGCCCCTCGTTGATCGATCGACACCCCTCGCTACCATTTCGCAAGATTTTTTAATCCATCCGTTGATCCGCGTTTCCTCATTCGTTCTCTGTGATATTCAACCCTTTGCACTCGGAGCTATTTTAGCTGGAAAATTAAACATTTCTTGCGACCTAGGATATTTCAATTCCCCATGATTTTTGAAATTCTTTATGCATTTATGAAGAAATTGGTTGGGTAAAATATAGAACAGTAAAAGATTAGAAAAATTTAAGAATACTTTAATGTTGGTTTTAATGTAACGAAGTCATGAAGGGATGAAATCAATTTTTATTTTATCCCTGCTTTCCACGATAGATATTTCCCGACATATTCAATAATGTGAACAACATTTTTAATAATGGTACAGAGTCACCATTCGAGTACTAAGGGTTGATCGATTTCATAGCTGGGTTGATCGCTTGAAATTCATCGTTGTCTCGTGTCCATCGTCTCGTCTGAGAACTTCAACAAGTCATCACCCGTTTGCTTTTTCGTTTACTTCTCGGCAATTGTCCTGGGAATGTCTCTCGTAGTTTCCACGGTGTGTAGGAGGCTAAACAGGGTTCGATCGATAAGCTAGGAAAGCGCGACGTGACACAGTGTGAGCGAGCGAAGGAGAAGGATAAAATTAGGTGTGCAAAAGCCGTCGAAGAGCATGCTACTATGCACGAACAGGTGCGAAGCAGCCAAGAGAAGTATAATAGCTAGACTGCGGATTTTATTCATTTATGGAGAAAAAGGGTACAATTTAAAACAGTGGACATATTAAAAAGATTTAAGGCCACCAGTGAATTAGTTTCACCTTAATAAGATAATTAAAAGAAGACAGAAATTTTCATTTGGCTCCTGTATCTTGCAATCAATGCAAACATTTTTTATTTTGCATAAAGATCCGCAGTCTAATAATAACGAAACGATCTCGCGCGAACTGGAGAGAACCGGCGAACGAGGGAAGTCGATCGAGAGTTTTCTCGTCAACTCGTTGAATCATTGTGCCATGTACCATATCATTGTGTCCGAAGGACAACGCTCGAATATCATTACTACACACGAATTACTAGACTTGTGTCGGAAGTCTTAAGCCCGCGAGTACATACAGGATGAACCACGAATCGTGACCAGAGATTAAGAGATTAGAGATTACTCTGTTATTAGTAGACCAATCGAAAATGTTTTTATCAGGTATAGCATGGTTTCGAGAGAGCTTTCACGTGATTATAGCAAATTTTTTGTCAACTCAAATACACCTATAATCTTTTACGCCTATTTGTTAGAGGATTTCAAGGCGAATTCGGTAAGTATCGTAACATAAAAAATTGCCAAAATATTGCTTTCTTTATTTTATTACAAAAAATTTTCTGTAATCACGTGAAAGCTCTTTTGAAACCATGCTATGTGCGATAAAAACATTTTCGATCGGACTGCTAATAACAGAGAAATCTCTATTGGTCACGATTCATGGTTCACCCTTATATCGGGGGTGGGTATTTGTCTGAATCGAGACAAGACCGTCCCCACCATAGCGCCCAGGTACGCGCTGCATGAAAGGGAGGGGTAGGTGGGGGAAGCAGAAGGAGTTTGAGGGGCCCCTACCGTGCCCACTCCTGACGTATATGTTACACCAACGTGTTTGTCGCATGGAAACCGAGCACGCGTCCCTTGCCATTCGAGTACTTCCGTTTCGACGAACGGCAACCGGATGCGCAGAGTTTTAATCGTAAAGGATGCGTCGATGCTAAGTCGAACGGTAGCCAGTGTTGAATCCGACGACGCAGACGTTGACCCTAGAAGCTCTGTTTTGGATTTAGGCCAGCGTGACGTAACGATTGCGAAACTATTTTCTTGTTCGTTCGACGGAGGCCTCCGAGGCTGCTCGACTGGCAATCGACGAGTGGAAAAGTATGGGGGAAGAAAAACGATACTAATACAGTTAATGCAAATTGTTGTCGGCATTGTTTGATCATTGTCTCCGCCTTTGTCACGATCACCGCCATTGTTGTCATTGTAATTAAAGGCATGGGTGTTCTTCGTCGCGCCGGCGTCTCACGAAGCATCCGTTTACTGTCGCCAATCACCACTTCTAGAATTCCGTTTGCGAGCCGTTACGTTTTTCATTTCGCATCAGCAGTTTTACGCGCACGTGTAAGATATTATTGCATTCGATACATGTATCCGCAGACTATATTGCACATACAATTGCACATATTATATGTATATATATGTGTACGTATATGTATTGTATAAATATTAATGTGTATAACATATGTAATGTGTACAATATATATATAATATACATATGTATACGACAGGTGTACATATACATGATCATATAATACGTTTGCGGCCCGATGTTGCCTGGTGTTTTAGCGAATAGAGCGAGATATGCGAAATCCAGGCTAGAAGTCTTTATTTCCAGTGGGATCTGTTGATGAAACAGGGAGAATCTAGCGGGAAGGCGAAAAGAAAACAGCAACGAAAAACACTTTACTTTCCTTTTACTTTTTTCCGAGACACGTTTCATCGGATCACGATGATTTCCGCATTCAGCATGTATCCGTGTACCCGCGCCTTCGTGTGTCCGTCTGTTATAATATTATAACGCTGCGTGCTGTAATCAATCGTGCCCATTCCATCTTTCATTTTCATTTCTCGCTTCTGTCCGAGAAACTTTGCATACACACGTTACGAGGATGTTTTACATCGTTTTTGTTCTCGCGAGAAAATCATGTGGATGCGAAAACATTGCCAAAAAAATAGTGGCGCTCGTTACGCGGAGAGAGTGTTACTCGTCCTCCTTTTGTAAATGTTACACGAATTTCAGTATTCGTTACTCGTTGGACGCGTCGCAGTGACACAATGGTGGCGTGTAGTGTAATATACTCCTTTCGGGGAACATATTCTGCAGGGAGGTCCAACTTGCTCTCCTCCGAGAGCCGCAAGGTCCCCACTATTAATTAAACCTCCCCACTACTACGCACAGCCGTACGGGTGGTGGGGAGGCAGGGGAACTTGTTCCCCTCCCACAACCGCAAGGTCCCTCCACCATTCGAACCTCTTTTGACTAGGGTAAAGGTACCAGTTAATTTAAAGGCATTCTGTAATCTATTTTGCATTATTCGTGATAAACGATCGATCATCAACCTTTCTTCTGTTTCGTCAAACTTTTCTGAACGATTTTGTTAAAAAGCAAAAGAAATATTAACCCCTTGCCCTATAATATCGTGTCAGACTCGTGTCGAAGGTTCAGAACAGAGTCTAATAAATATTTCCTTTAAATCGAGATGAAATTCTATTTTGGTTTCGTTAATGTATTGTATAACGTATAGTTATCGGAGAACATGTAGGCATACTATTAACGAAGTTTTTGTCCTATTTACCGGACACAAGAACATTATTTTATTATACTCTGGCGTATCACAGTTTCTTAGCGTTTTCTATATCTTAACACGAAAATTATCGTAACACTTTCGATTCATATACGAAGTACTTCATGTTATTATTTTTATTAACTTGTAAAAAGTTTGTTTTGTGTCCTGCTATCTTTACCCCGCTACGTACAGTCGTAGAACTAGTGAATGGGGCGATAGTGGTGGCAGGTACAATGAAGTTTAAGAGGGGGGGAAGGAGCCTCGAATAGCTCGCGAGCCACATGTTGGAACTCCCTGATGTACCGAAAGAAGAAAGAAGAGAAACGAATAAAATCGAACCGTTTCTCTATACACGCGGCCATCGTGTCCCCACAAAACTCTATAGAAAATAATCGAACGACGGTAGCGCAATTATCTCGACGAGGTATATTGTATAAACGACACATTCCGATGTGAAAATGATTTCGGTTTACATTGGTTCATTATCCGTTGTCCGTTCGCACAGTTTTCTCGTTCCTCGTTTGCGTAAATGTACCATATCCAAAGGGTGCTCTTAAATGGACAGCGGAACAAAAAACGTATGCGATATAAGATGGTAAATATTAAGAGATAGAGAAAGGATGGCTTTCTTATTGGAATGGGCTGTCTCAGGGGAAGGTGATCCAGGGACTCTAATAAATCATCAAAACCTATCAGCCCACGATTTACTTTATTTACACGACCCCCTTTCTCCTGTATCTGCGATCAGAAGTTTGTTAAGTCGCTCTCTTGACAATCATTCGATTGTACCATTAACAGAATTTCATAGATATTCATCTATACTAATTGGAAGTCAAAATTTTGTAACTAAATGTAATTGAATTATCGAAATGGTGAAAGGAATGAGTAAATAAATGGTGTTGCGTATGAAACCGCTAAAGAACATCAATAATACTCTTCTTAGAATTTTCAGTTCTGTCAGAGTTTTATGAACCACTCGGGATATAGTTCTATTGAACAGTTTTGTATAGTACAGTATTATAACTTCGTTTTTCAATTTTAACTGTATATTATAACTTCATCAGCATCAATACACAATATACTTTGTGTGTATATATATGTATATATGTACAAATTAATTTTTCTGGAGCTCAACTACACACGATGTCGATCCATCGAAGAAAGGCATTTATTTCTGTGAACGATGCCATTCAGTGCATTGTTGGTTTCTATCGCATTGCTCTTCTCTTCGCGTCTGCTATGTATTTCTGCAATTAATATATCACCAGTTAGTGTGTTAACAGTAGGATATGTTCATGGAGTATATTTTAATTGCTTGGTTAGTTAACAAGGTAACTAAGTGTTAACTAACAAGGTTGGTAAAATGAAAACCATTGACATTGAACTATCGATTTTCATTAAATGAAATATTGTATGAAATTACTTTCTTTGAAATCACACACAAATGTAATTTGAACATTTACCTCTGTTCTCTCCTCTATCTCCTGGTCGTGCTTAGGGATGATTGAATAACATAGATGTTTTGATGGATTCGTTACACTCCTGTAACAAAATGAGGCAACAAGACAGACACTTAGAGTAATTGCAAATACGTGATCGAACATGGTCCGTGATTTATTTTACAGAGGAGACAAGTTCACAATGGAAGCGTAGAAGTACTATTGCAGACCTTGGAAAATGTCCGATTGTCAGATATTACCAACACAGACTTGAAATCAGTACAGACAGTGCATGCAATGCATTTTTCTATCTACGGTTCTACATTACCGATTCTGTAGAAAATGCCGACAGCGAACTCTATCGAAAGTAAACGATGAGCTAGCGAACAACATGAGGCTGCAGCACCAGAGGTCAAGAGACTGAGCCAGTCGACATTCTTGTTATAACAGTCTATGTATCAATCTACAATTAATAAATAAAGACAATGTTATAAAACAGCACATCTTTCTTTATTTCCGCAAAAATTTTCGTGCCACCTCCTCCGCTGTCATTCTCCTAATACAAAAATCAATTTTCGACATTTTCACCAATTTTCGGCCGTCTGACTTGCCGTTGAGTTGTACTACTGAAATTCGAATACCTCCTTCGACATCATGTTCTCCTAATACAAAGTAAAATTTTCGAGATTTTCGAAAATTTTCGCCAATTTTCGGCCGTCTGACTTGTCCTTGAGTTGTACTACTGAAAATCGGATACCTCCTCCGGTATCATGTTCTCCTGATACAAA